>MIEF01007081.1:0-12552 GCA_001870725.1 Taenia solium | reverse complement strand
GGATGGATGGATGGATGGATGGATGGATGGATGGATGGATGCTTGGATGCTTGGATGCTTGGATGCCCACCCAGTGAGACTGTAGACGGACATTGTCAATCACGGGTGGGAACGACTCCTATGAATGCTGCTCATGAGTGAATCTGGTCTTAGTTGAAGGGTCAGAAAAGAACAGGTCATACCTCTTCGGTGTGCTTTTGTTCCTTTTGCATCTAATTGCGGCTTCTTTCGGAGCATTGTTTGTGTTTCGTGGAAGTGGTTGTTGAGGACTGGGAAGTGCATAGGTACGGTGTACATGTGATCGGAGCCAGAATAGAGGTTGTAGCACTGTGAACTGACCGGCAGCTCTGACTTCTATTTCGTGTCATCACCGCATTGTTGGTTCACTTTAAAATCATCGATTCATATTTGCTGAGATGTGATGGTAAAGGTACATTGTATTGCTAGGCCTCTTGCCGATCCCAATCCATGCCGGCAGCTAGGTGTATGTTGTGTGGATTTTGGAGCAGTTACTTAAGATCTCCACTCCTTCTTTTGAGGTGATTGCGTTGAGAAAGGAGTTGAATGCATTTGAAGACGCAGAGCTGAGAACTGAATGTTGTATGCCTTCGCGGAAGGGGTTGGATCCACAGCACATAGTCCATCATTTACTTGCTGGAAATGTAGTGCAGTGCTTGATGGCATGAATATATGCAACGGGTGACTAGATTTACGCCTATATCAGAATGCAAAAGCACTTTTTTAGGGGGAAGGTACTTTTCACCTATTCAATTGTCAACGCTCCATCTCTATGTGCTGATGGAGACTCGAATTGATTGCACGAAAATTGTCGATGCTATCTCAACAATATCAAATTGTGCGCCTCAACGTTGAGATTAACTGTGAGCGCCCCATCGCAACCAAGTCTAGTGACTCACCATTACCTACAACTCATGATCTCACCAAGTCATTTTCCATTGCTCATTTGGAAGAAGCGGCAAAATTTTCATCACTCAGGCTCTGATGGCGTCCATTTGTTGATCCTTCTCACGTTGTCGGTAAAACACGTGACCACCGAGATGGTTGTAAATGCGATCATGCCACGCTGCCGCAGAGCCAACTCGCACATTTGTGGAATAGGGGGTTAAGCGTCTTGACGGAACGTGTTCGTGTATCGATGCTACGTCGCCACGTCATCTAAAAGTTTCCTTTGGTACCATGATTCACACTCATACCTAAAATCGTGTTTAAAACAATGTGAGCAAGTTATAAAAGGCGAAGAAGCTTCAATGGTATACGTGGGTAGAATTAATCCACGGGGATATGTACCAACCGATGAGGAAACGTCAGATGGTCTGTAAAATTACCACCGTCTTTGCAAGCGTTAATTACCTGAAGTGAAGTGAAGTGTTTGCCACTGAATTTCTTCTTCCTCTTTTGTTCTCCGACCAGGTCGTCTGTCATTGAACTCATACACCATAACAAAAGAAAGGGAAAAGAAATATTTTCAAACTCGATTTGCGAAGAAGTTCTAGTTAGAGCACACTGACAATTCCATAGACCTACAGAGAATTTTTCGTGATGCCTAGAAAACTAAAAAAGAGCGTGGGGTGATCTGTCTGCAATACCCATCCAAGTCCTCTATCTGGGTTACTTTTGTGATCAAAATTGAGCATGACAACTTGTCAGACGACTCGACCACCACTATTCTCTCTGCGCCTTGAAGTAATCCAGACTGGCCTTGAAACTGTGGCGTGATCCTTTCTTTCTCTCCTTCAGTAAATTTTGATAAAATCATACCGTGTTTTATCTGCATTTTTACATTAGTTTTGACCCATTTTTAGCCGCGATACCTCCTCCACCTCTCTTCGGGCTGGCCAGAATCCGTAGAGGTTTGATTGGACAGGAATGAGGAACAAAAAAATAGGGAGGAAGAGATTGGAAACTCCAATTTTTAGAGTGGTTTTTTATGAAATGACGGCTTTTCGGCCAGTGTTCTTACGGCTAGTGATGGGTATAGGAGATGGTCAGCACAGTCTTGTTTCCCTCAAAACGGCTCCTGAGTAGGACGAAGCACCAGATCCAATGAAGTTGCTAAGAGGGATCAGCGTCGTTGTGAATTTGATGACTGTCTCATGCAACTCCGAGGCGAGAAATTGCCCGAGGAAATATCCGGTTCCTAAACTCAACAAATAAGGGCAGCCAGGCAAGCCTCGAATACCTTGTTTAACCCTTCATCTGGGTCAAGCGGACACCCAAGGCTCCCTCACAGTAATTCTACTGGATTGGATCTCCTCCAGGCTATATCAGTAGCTCTGCACAGCCCTTCTGCGACTTCTCTCGCCTTCAGGAGCGATTCGGGGTGTTACAACCTGTTTGCTCTGGAAATGCGTAATTTAGGATTTCTCAACTACAACTGCGCAATGCCTTCCTAATTAAACCACAATAAATGTCTTTCAACAGTTCCTCGTCACGTGATGTCATAATTGGTGGTTTAGCTGACTCTCTGTGACTAACATGATACAATACTCAAGCTCTCCTGCATAAACAAATGCCATACTTTAAGTACCCTTGCACTCAGATGAAGAGATTTTGAGAGATATCGCAACGTGTTAACCTTCCTTACTCATGGTAAAGCTGATGTCCCACCAAGGAGGTTCTCCTTATTTGCTTAGCTGCCATTCGTGCTGGACTGATTAGAGGCCCATGAACAACCCCTAAGCGACAACGAAGAGGAACTTTTTACAATCACAACACCATAAAGCCATTTACTCACCCTAACTCTCCAGAGGAAGCACATAGCTTAACAAGAGGTACATAGGGCTTCATACTCTAGCCTATGGTTGCTTCCAACTCAAATACTGCCCATGGAAGGATTCTTCGTTAAGGCTGACCAATCCCCGGACGCCTTCCCATCGTCGGCAGGGCAGAATTTTTGCCATCCGTTTCAGTTCCGAAGCCTACCCATCTTTGCTGCCTCCGCCCATCGTAACACTCAATTCTTCTTATTCCCCTGAATAGCATTGCTCCTAGTCTGGTTAAGCTCTCCAATATTATAGGAAGGCGAGCCTCTTTTGGATTCCCACGGTAGGTCACAAGCCTGTTAGGTGTTCTTTAACTGGAGCGGGAACCACAAAAGCCAGGATTGTCGCTGATACCTCCAAGAAGTGGCTCTAGAAACGCTATCATCCTTCAACTTCCCCACTCCGGCTGTCCTTGAAGTCTTCCAGTGCGAGAGCAGAAACTACATTTACCATCCATACGTTGATGCATCCATGGACCAACTCTAACCATTACACGTCATCCTGATTAATGATGTCGAGACCAAACCGGCCCACATGTGTACCACCAATGCATAATTCACACTTGGGACCAAGCCACGATGGCACCCTGTCTTGCAGTGGCTAAGTTGGAAGCACCACCTCGTCTTGAACACCCTCACAATTTTTTTTAAGGTCAAGAAAAAGTAGACTTTTGAGGACTTGACAAATAAATACTGGTTTTTTTTTCTCGTTCCAACCCAGTGACACAAAACAGGCGACAACATAAGAAAAAGCCAAAATAATGGAGCAAAAATGAATACATTTATTCAACCTGTCCAGACAGAAACTTGTTTACAGTTTTGCTCAAGAGAGAAGAGGAAAGCCAATTTATGTAAGGAGAGGAGGGAGGGAGGGGAGAGATCTAGACGAGATGTGGATTCAACCGGGCGTCAATTTAGCCTCTAACCGCTGAAGTGTCTGCGAAAGAGACTGAAGAGAGGCGACAAGTTTTTGAAACTCGTTTCTACAGTCACCCTCATCTCCTCCTCCTCCGCCTCCAGGTCCGTTACTACTGTCGTAGCTGTTTGTGTTCATAAGCCCCGCTGCATCGTTCAGGGGAATGTGATCAAGACGATAGTAGAGGTAAACCACGGAGATAGCGAGAAATGCCAAACTAAAAAAGAAAAAAATGTTGGTTTTAGCCTTCACATAATTCCCCGGCGGTGCTGAACCTTTGAGAGAGAAATGTTAGGATTCCTTGGAAAATGGTACACATAGCCTCCATCTTACCACATTTCCCAAACGGATTCGCACATGCCTCTGACACTTCCGTACCAAAAGTCTTAGTGGGCGAAATAATTACTTGCAATTAAATAAGGCATCCTTTTGTTCATGCCAGCATCAATCTCCCTCTACTTCCTGACGAGGATAATTATCATGACACGACGGAGTTATCAAAGTGGAAAGATCAAAGGAAGGACTGCGCTGAATTAGCTACCAGCAGTGAATTTTTTGCCCAAAAAGGTCCTCTTATCAAGATGTCGAAGGCGATTCGACCCCCCACACCCCAATAATAAAGCATTCGTCTTGAACCTGTCCTGTTCAAAGGTAAAAAATAGATCAAACTATTCTCAAGACGGGAAATCCCGTCTTTTTTGCCTTTCAGAACAACACGATTTGGCGGAAATGGTCATCACAAACTGGTGGAGAGCACGGGAGGACATGGTTGTGACCTTGGCAGCGAACGTTACAAAGCAATTTTTGTGGATAAAGTTCACGAGCAATACCAGATCGTGCCTTGGGAATGACCAATTAACTGCGAGTTTGACAACACCACAGAAAGCTCCTTGTTTCAAGGCCGTATTATTAAAATTAAACATGAGAGGCATCCAAAAGCGAATTCAAGGTGAGTCCGATTCTGACAAATGAGGAAGGTCGTTATGCCATCGTTAGAGAGTATGTTGAAACTGTTTTTCATTTATCCTACATTGTTTCACAATATATTTTGGAGGTGTTTTTAAGGTCCTCAGAAGCGGGATTGGTTTCGAGCACGTTTAAAACAAATTGGGGGATGTTGAAAATCAAGACAGAATCAAGAAGCGAGAGACAGGGAAGATTTGGGAGAAAACAGGGTGAGTAACAGGGACAGAGATTTCATGGTAGAAATGACACTAAAACGCAGATTCGGAGACTCTCAAGTAACGCGAAATTCACAACAAAAAAACCAAAAGCAGGTAAAAAGAGATTTGGACGGAACAAAGAGGGAGATCAACACGGGGTTGTTGAAAAGTTGGCGACCCAGACTAATTAAGGGACTTAGGAAGAAGGCCAATCAAATGTTAGGTCCTTGGGAATGAAGGCGAAGCTTTGCTATGGCAACTTGTGTAGGCATCGTTATAAATAGAACGAGTTACAACCGCATGTGGCACCCTTAAAGGAAAAAGTCGAGTGGTATTCCTGTGGCCTCGCACGGCCCTACTTGCTTTCAGTTCGCATCCCGCAGAGACACCTCGAAAAATTTGGCGCAATTTCAGACACCTAATGTGAATCGTAATTACCTATTTAATATTTAGCCACGCAGCTTATCAATTGGGGAGGCCAGAAACGAAACAGTTTGCCACTAGTAACCCCGCCTAGAACTTAATGAATAGAGGAAATCAGTAAAATCCTGGTCACTAAGGAACATTGTTTAGAGCTACTTCGCTAACAAAACAAAGTAGCGAAAAGGAGGAGTAAAACTTGACGGGAATCCCAAGAATAAAAGCGATGGCGTGATGAAAAGAAGAGCGACTGTTACGATGAAAAATACACGGGAAGGATAATTGAATTTAGATGAAAGATGGTACTCCAGGCAATAAGTAGCAAACGGCAAAAAACATGAGAAAAGTGCTGGGAATCGTGAAGTTGGACAAGATGGGAACGATTTCTTGAAGCCACAAAACAACGACGAAGAAACTGGCAACACTTAAGAGTAAAGAATACCTCCCACATAAGGTAAATAAGTTGGTGGTAGAGAACATCGAAATTGGAGGAGGGGGTGGCACATTTAAAACGCACAGGACAATTGAACCCAAGGTTTCCGCAAACAAAGGTGTGGAATGCAAGCGATGAGGAAATAGACGAATCATTCGTGAATAGGCAAACTACCTAAGCTTCCTTTGAAAATCGGATTTATTTTCACTGCCTTCCCGGCATCAGTTCGAGATTATTATTAATCAGATCCTAAACAAATTGGTCAAATTGGAAGATCTGGTGAACTCAAACGTTCTGAATGAGGCTAAACGAAGATTTCAAGGGAGCCCAAATACCGCAAAAAGTCATTTATGATGGCCCAGAGGTAGAAATAGGGGACGATAGCATCATGGATGTAAAAATCTAATAGAATTCAGGGAGAAAATTTGGGCCCAGTTTTGAGCAAGTACACAAGTGGCTCGGATCCGTTGTTAAATCTATCCCTTGTCGTTACTTCTTGACCATTTTTCCTAGGTCGAAAGTCAAAATAATCCAAAAGGAAAGTTGAAGCAAAAGAAGCACTTGACTATTCAAATAACACAATTTTGAGCACCAAAGCAATAAGTTACTGGACGAGAAAGGGCTGTTAAATCTCTTAATTCGACTAAGAGAAAAAGAAGAAGAGTAGGAAGAGTTTAATGTTCGAAAAGAACCGGGCAAGGGAATCAAGTGAGGTGGCGACATTAGCGAGAAAACGGCCGTGGTCATCAATCAACTACCAAAAAAACTAATCCGAAAAAATGTAAAATGGAAGGAGAAAAGTTGTCAAAAATTAGTTCAATCAAAAAAGCCAAAAGGGAGTACTAACATTATATAGGCGAAGAATTTGGTAAAAGCTCGGGGCGGTTGAAAACCAAAAGGAGTTGCCTGCAGAGAACTGGTTGCCATAGAAACAGCGAAACTGAGGATTCGAGTGAGGAGAAGGAGGGGAATGCACGAGGCTTTGTAAGCCACGTCGGAAATGGTCGATAGGCCACCATTGTTACTGCTATCACCAGTGATAGGCTTGAAAGCCAAAGGAGCAGCTGGAGACATGGATTGTCGTGCAGAGAGGCCACTTTTCGACCCTAAAAAGATGTTTGATATGAGAAATAGCTATAGCGATAAGAAAACCCAGCGAATGACCAACTTACTGGAAGGTTTGATTGGAGGACTGACGGTAAGGGGGGAAGTAGAGGTCCTCCCATCGGCAGGGACGGTTGACTGACGGGAAAGTGACCTGGATGAAACACCCGAGTTCCCGACAGAATTTGACTTTTTGGTTAGTCGGAGGTAGTTAGAAAGGAAAGCCACACCAGATTCACCACCAAAGTCAGTAAATGTGTGCTTCTAAGACCAAAAAAACAGAGAGATTTACAACAGGGAATGATGCATTTGATCAACCTTGCAAAAGGAACCACTCTAACCTGATTGTACGCATATATGTTAACGCCTGAGGAATGTGTTTCATAGCTTTCTATGTCTTCAAGCCGAATCACTACCTAATAACGTTTTGTAAAATACTTACAACCATCCTACCTGAAGATTTTTCAGTTTGCTCTCGACGAAGCAGAGAAAATTACTGGTCACATACAGCTTCCCATAACTGGAGATGAAATGTGAAATGTATACACATTTATAGCGCTTAATAAGAATTTCGTTCGAGTCCTTTTCAAACAATTCTTTGAATTTTGATGGCAGATCAGGGTCGCTAAGAGTGACCGAAGAACGAAATTTCAAAATTGAGTGCTTCGACTTCAGCATACTAAATTCTCTCTCTTCATATGAGTTTGAGGGGGGAGAAGCTTCTTTAAAAAATGCGAAATTGACTGAACGTTGACATACCATCGTTAGGAGAAGTAAATGGCTTTTCGTTTAGGGGAGGGTCATCGACATCCTTGGATCTTTTGCCAGAAAGTGACAACCTAAACGGAGGAAATGACAAATTCATAGCGAATACCTTTTAGAATGGAAGGATTTTAGAATATCCATGAATGCCCTACGCAACAATGAAATGAACGAAGCAATGAACCATCAAAGCGCCTTGAACTAGACGCCCAGTGGTCCCTATATGAGACCATAATAGCACGATCAACCTAGACATTCTCAAGATTGGTTAATATAAACAAAATACGATTCATTATGCTGAACATTCCTTCCACCCAAACCTGTGGCAAAAGCTTAAAACATAGTTTATTTCAGAGTTTTTTATTGGTTTCAACGTGGTAACACGATGATCGGAAATGTCTGAATACATGAATATATGCGCTTAAAATCCTATTTTAGAATAAACAATTTTTAAGGATAGGGAAATTTTATGACTAATTTAGTATTTACAGCCTTCACGCCTACTAAATTTCTACCATTGACAATAACTTTTCCAAGACGTTGAATTATTTCTTCAGCAGCAAATCACGATTTTTTTAGATGGCTTGGGCATGCTGTTGTGCTCACGGTGTGACGAAGAGAAGGCAGAGATGTAAGTGGCTTCCAAATGCGTTGCTCCTGTCACCTTTTCTTTCAAATTCCAATGCCAGGCCTCTGAGTCACTGGTTAGTGGACCACCTCCGTTTTACAAGCACCGAAGTTTGTCTCTATCTCGGAGACCGATAATGTTTTTGCGGTCAGATGGTAGGGCTGTCCTTGCGAAACCCCAGTTGATGCATGAACTGTAGCCCTGCAGGTATCCTAATTGGTCAACGTGTGTGGGAGTCGTACATTACACCTGTCCATTGCCTTGCGAATGACCAAGTGTCTTACGTGCCTTTGAGATCCCAAAGGGTGCTCCTTGACAAATGTTCACAACTTAAAGAGCTCTGTAGTGACAAATCCACTGGTCGGGATCTTTAGATAGTCTACCACTAGAAGAGTATTATGCTTTATCGCATTAGCTAGTGGAGAATCTACGATGCTTATGTCTGCTACACTCCTGGGCCCATTGGGAGTTGATTAAAGTGGTGTAAGTGCTGTGGGGTGAGGTCTGGTGAAATTGAAGACGAAGGTCACCAGTAGCTTTTGCATGGGGGCGTCTAGCGCTTGCTTACGTGGAACATGGATAACCGTTGGTACTAATGAACCTGGCAAATTATCAGCCGCTCAGGTGCACTGGTGGTCCGATCTTAGTCATTATTTAGGTTTCATCTTCTAAAAAAGAGCTTGAGTCATCGCACTATGGCGAAATAATTCTATGCCATTAGTTTGGGAGGAGCAAGAGGATGAAGAAAACTTCTCCCACATCTGATGTGGGTTAAAATCGGTACTTTGTGGACTAATCCACTCGTGCCTAGCGGGTTCGTTCAAACATGAATGCGAAGGTGGTGAGCTGAGAAATGCATCATCGAGATACACAATCGGATCTGCCATCAGCATGTCCCGTTTTGTTTCTGTCGCACTACAGGCATTGGTGAGTTTGGTGTGTTCATTCCTTTCTACATGTTATTTTTGTTTTGAGGACTCACTATCACTAATGGACTAGATTGGGTTGGATTGGACTAAAATAAATTGGACTTGTAGGACCGATGGACACATTTATTGACTAGCGCTGTGGTGCTCGGTGTTCCTCAAACTCGTTACTTACAAAAGCAGGAGTACCGCCTTTGCACAAGTTCCCAACTGTCAATACATCAGCGACCATTTGTACGCTACATTTCGCTGTACCAACATTCTTTCCTCGAGGACTCGTAGGTAGAGGGGGAGGGGAGGGAAGAGGTAACTTTCGAGGTAACCAGGACTGATATTGACAATGCTTGAGTTTTCGCATATCTTTTGGTATAAAGAGCCTAGATATGCTCTCCCACTTTTCCCAAATTTTCCAGAATGTCAGTAATCCATGCCATCATTTTCTTTCTGCTCTCATCCTCCTCGTTTGGTAAGATGGACCACTTTTAACCTACTTCATTTTCTTTGCCTCTATCATATTTATGGACTAGAGCTAGAGATGTTTGTGCTATAAAGTGCTTCTTCCTTCACATCGGATCCCATCGCGTCCCTCCATTCAACCGTCCAATAGTTCACTATGAGCAGAGCACAAGCATTTTAGATTCTGTGAAATAGCTATAGTTTTGTTTTAAAAGTCGTATTACTTGTCACCTTGTCTGACTGTGTCACGTGACCACTTGTCAAGTGTCAACAGAGCAAGTTCTGCCATGAACAGGGTACTGTGAGGGGAAACTGTGGCATGTGTCTGCATCCAAGATACAGTTTCATCGCTCTTGATTAGTTTCCCTAAAAAGAGGATAAAAGCAGACGCAGGGCTAGCCACGAAGTTTAGTTCCACTTCAATCCACTCCAGACACTACTAGGAGGAAGACAAGAGGCCTCGGTGACTCCCTTAACAAAGAATGCTCGGTAAGAAACGAGGTTTAGGACGTACAGTGACTTAAGTAGGCTCAAAACACTTCACAATGGTGATGGTGAAGCCCCGGGTCACCAGCATCAGTATTATCGCCACAATACTCATTTCATGAAACGCTTCGTTCTGGAGGCCCGAACAATGGTTTGTGGCAGCTATCGACAACTATAAAACAGAACCTTTGGAAGAACAGGACCTCGGGATAAGAAGTGGACCTTTCTAGAATGTTCATACCCCAGTGTCCAATCGACCTGTACTGAAGTCGCATTCCGCACAACGGACAAGTGCTGGGACATGTGCATTCAAGTAGCATGGAACCTCAAAGTCCTTCAAAGAGATTGTCGTTTCACATGCAACTAAAATTGTCGATCTGAATTGAATGGCTCATGTACACATGCATTGAAGTCGCTGACGCTAAAAAATGAGTACTCGATTATCCACCTCCACATCTTATTTGTTTTTCTTTTTCCTAGATTTAACAGGGTGCTGCTTGAATCCGGAGAAGTGCTTACCCTACAAGAGTTTTTGTGACTTGCGTAAACCAATATGCTGCAGCAGAATGTGGTGCGTGAATGACGGTTCTCGACCGTTTCTGCCAAAATTCATTGGTAGATGTCTCGACCCCTACTCTGATAAGATATGACTGCCCGAGTCCTTCTCCTCTTTAAAGATCCACAGTTCCCACACCCCACTCCTCCAACATTTCTTAATGTTTTCTAATAATGAAAAGAGCTTCTCAATCATCTCTGGCTATTTTGAGCTTTGACAGGAATATAAACTTTTCAGAGAAGGTGTGTGGTCGGTTGCTGAGTTGCTTTCTATTTCAAAAATGCTTCAAGGTGAATACAGTAATGGTCCTGTTCATAAGTAAGTAGGAAGTCGGGAAGTGGGCGCCTCTGTGTGTGTATGTGTGCCAACAGGGAGGAGTGTACTAGAAAGAGAGTTTTGAGGACTTCTGTGATCCTTTCTAGGGTTCGCCGACACCCTCGTTCCATTCTGTTGGACTTCGTCTTGATAGACGCTCTTTTAGGCGCGTGGAAGAAACCTTCTACTCATTTGAAGTGGGTCACAGTACATTTACCAATCACCAAAGTGGAAGTCAACAGGGACAGTAGGTACATGCTTTAGGCAAAGGCTTTAAACCCAAGCCAACGTAGATCCGCCTCACGAAAGACTCCAATCGCAGGTGCTTGGGTGCTCTAAAGCAAGCCATAAGATCGAGGGCCTCAAAATGGGTTAATTTAACTATTCCACCTCTTTTAAGTACTCGCTGGCTTCCATGCTTTGTTGTAGCCCTTCTTAAGTACTCACCTCATCAAAGCGAGATTTACCAGTTTCGTGGCTATAAACTTCAATACGATTTGTGGTACAACCTACAAACACAATCCGTTGTGACTTTGAGGAACTTGTGACGTGGCTGCCATCGTTTGTGTTCCTTATAGAGCTTAAGTCTATCCTTCATCACTGTCTCATTCCATCATGTGTCGATATTAGCCTGCATGTATGATTTCAGCCCACTTGCCCTTCGAAGGATGTTAAACTCGGGTCCAAGGCTGTAGTCAGTTCTCTTCACACCACTTTGAGGCATTTGTTGAGGTAGTGATGGCAAAACAACCTTCATTTCAGGCTCTGGAGGTAAGTCACTTAGCAAGGTAACCTCTGCCATTCAAACTCATTAAGACCTAGGAGTGATTGCTGAAGGTAAAACTTGGAGGTTATATAGAGTGGAATCGGAGATGTTGGATCGCGTTCAAATGCATCAACAGGCAAAAGTACCGGTGCTCCAGCCCTAAAAAGTGGGTAAACAAGTTACAGTACTTCGAATGGAGCCAGAAAAAACATTATATTAACGAAAATTCAGTAAATTAGGCCAGCCCTCTACTCCTGATGGACAAAATTAGTCATTGGTAGCATGGAATTTCCCTGTAAACATTGAAAATATTCGAGCTTGACTGAAAGGCTCGGTTTGATATGAATCCACTCGTCAGCACACCTTCACCTTCACCTGGGGTGATTTGAACGCTACAGTTCGTTGTATCAACACTCGTGGTAGATTTATTTCTACGTAGGCAATAAAGCAGAAGAAAAATAGGAAGAGAAGTAAATCTTGGTATAAATTAACCAGACGGACACTCACGAACCGCCTCAATCCCAAATGCCAGCAAGGCTTGTCATTGCATTCGTCCTACTTACGCCCTATTTGTTTGGTAAGAAGAACAATTTTTATCTAACTTTATTCCGTTTACCTTGGTAATGTTACTAAGGATTTGGGATGTCATTCACTTGGCACACCATAACCAGAAGTACTGCAATCACAAAACTCCACACACCGACTGCATCGCCTGTTTTCATGGCCTGTAGCTTTGAAAAAGCTTTGAATGTTCCTGGTTGTGACAAAAAATCGCCACGTGTAAGTCGTAGGCCACAGTCAATTAGGAGCCTTCACTACCTCTAAGGGACTGGACTCGG
>MIEF01007076.1:0-10760 GCA_001870725.1 Taenia solium | reverse complement strand
GGGAGAACTACAGTTACTTTTCTCTATGTTGAGATGAGACGAGGACGCTGAAGCAGCGCTAATCTTATACGAACCTGGACGTGCACTGTTACACCCCGCTATTCACCACTCTGACCATATTCTCTTCAATCATTGCAAACCGTAGCTGCTGATCCTTCATTAGTGTCAAAATATTTTTCACCAAATAATGTGAATCTCCGTCGTGTACCACTACAATTTAAATAGCATTGAGCTCATAGATGTCTTGCTTATGCTCTACTCTCTTCGCTACTATAATGGCATCAAACTTTAATCTTACCTTAATTTCGGGGCACCCTTCAAAATCGCCACCTCAGAACTGAGCGTACAATTTAGTGGTTTTTGGCAAATGTTTCTTCAGCAAAAACATGGCAACGCGAAAACATTTCAATTCTCTATCAAGAGATAACCGATCACTGGTCAAAATCAGACTCCTTGTCAGACGTCTAGGCAAGGGTCATCTAGTCAGCAACTGGCATAGCCAGCGCTTCAGAAGACCTAACATCCAGTAATACGCGTGCAGACATTAATCGACCATTAATCAGAAGTCGGGCCCAATCACTGCTCCTGGGTACGATCGTTACGATTTGACAGGTAAAACCTGATTGACCAGTTGCGTCGAGCACTTTTCACGACCAATTCGATCAAAACCATTCGTGCTTCAACTTAGTTCGCATGTGATGCTTAGGGGAGAATAGAAACCCCCTGCTCTTCGTCCCTTTATTTTACTCATACAGCCCTTAGGTTATTACAGGCGCTTTTCGCAATGAGCAAACGTGCCTGAAGAGTACTTTAATAATAAATGCGTCTCTCTTGGCGGCAGTTTAAACGAAAACTTGATATTGCCACCTAGAGATTGACTCGGGCCCTTAGATGCATGACGTGATGTCACTCTTAATAACTCCCATCGAATCCTTTGCAAGATGTGCCATCGTTGAAAGTGTACTCGATTAACTCCTATGTTTAGCTAAAGAAGCTTCGAGCTAAAATTTAATGTGGAAAATTTGTTTAGCATGGCCGCGAGGGGCAAACACGCGTAGAAGGTATCAGCGCCCTCAATGGGGTTAGATTTGCTGCCTACATTTTAAGTCATTTGGTCCAGGTTCTGAGCAAATTATGCTATTCTTTCCATCCTTTGACTTAGCATGGAAGCAAATCATCTTCTAAGGCATTCCATTAGGCGGATGGGGCTAAACGTAAGTGCAGTATAAGGGGAAGAACCTAGTCAAGACATGAATTTTAAATCTATTGAAGTGCCTAGCAAGACGTTCAATGAATGGCATTTCTTATTTATTGAAGTTGCTCACCACGAAGCATTAAGGGGAACTAAAATGCTTTGATTGCGAACGAACACTGCGTGAGCCCAAGTCGTCATGCTCATACCGTTTCAATACCAGTTTTGGAGCTTGAGAAGTGGATGGTTTAAGCCCATTTGCCTAATGGTTTGACACAAAAAGTCGGGATCATCGAAGTTAAGGCCACTAGTTGGTTTAGATTAATACTTAACACTACTGTATTGTTCAGAAGGTGAGAGCTACACTGGCGTTGCGCATTTTATGATCACTGCAAGTATCGTCCCCGACTTTATTGGCTTTGCAATGGCGTGACTTACAGTTGCCGGTGATTAGTTGTGTCTTCTATTTTTATACGCAACACTATTAAGACCCCATTTTTTTCGTCTTAGCTTAGGCGATTTCAAATTTAGTACGAGCGCCTGTGAGATTATACGACTTTATGGCTGGTCACCATTCTGAGAGGTAGAAATTGTTCGCATTTAAACCATTTTGTGAATGCACTAATGTATTACGAAAACGTCAAAAGCAATTCACACCTATGCCTTAACAGCCATCACCTCGCGTTCGGATTTAGACCACTGACTAACAAGTTAGCGGCAAAGTGACAAATACTGCTTTCAAAATTGGCACAACATAGAATATTATTAGCGCTTTCGCTCTGGATATCGACTTTAGACCACCGTCGGTGGTTCCACATATTACTTCAAGCCTCCACTCTCAGCTCAGTCAATGCCATTTCAAATACACTGGTGAGGAAGTAGCTTTCCGATCATCAAAACAACCTAAGTAGAAACACTTGGCTATGACCGGTTTTTACAGGCTCTTTGTGCCCGTTATCAGTGGTTTGTGTGCATGTTAGCTGCGCAGCAACAGAACGCTTGTCTTATCAGCGATTACTTGTAATATTGTAGAAATTCGCAAAACGCACAAAATGACTGAGCTGTGTTTTGATGCGATGCAGCACAAAATATGTGTTGAAATAACCTGCGCTAATGCTTGTTAACCCATCACCAGTTTACCAGTTCCAACTACTAAGCAGGCCAGTTTCATTTGGCTAACTTGAGACATTCTGAGGCAATTGCGCATTATGAAAAGTCACAGTACGAACGGCTTCCAGCCCATTTACTAACGAGATTGATGAAACTTAATGCTTCTGCTCATGTATCATGTGTCCCGTTCTTGTAGTAGCTTGCAATTGATTGTGCTTACCAGGCACATACAATGTTAGGGTTTTAAAAAATAATGACAAAAGCACGATCAACTAAAGTGCCAGCCCAAATGAACGGCAGTTGATGACAGGATATAGCTTTTTATAAAGAACATCCTAAGTTCACTCACATGGTCAACCAAGAAAGCTAACACGGACAGTGGCAAGCAGCAGCACACGCCGTGAGAATACGTTCGGCATTTTATTTTGGTGCCATCAATGCATCCATTAATTGAAGAAGGAAGCGCTAAAGTTATTTGTAAAGTGTCAGATAGACAAATGAGTGGAATTCCCCTGGACAACGAGTGCTCTCATTTACATCTAGAAGGTAACCGAACCGCACGACATAATGGAATTTGCATTTCTTTAAAGAAAGGCAATAGCAATGCATTCACCAGTATCAATATCATTCGCAACTATGAAACTCTGTTTGCTTTGTTGAACTAAAATTAACGAGTGGCTGCTGCTTTTGCGCACTTCTGGAACATTCTAGAACCATTCGCGATCCTTCCAGAGGGCAGTGAACCCTATTAATGATTATCATAGGGAGTTACACTCCGCTACCGTAAGTACTGCCCTAGTACTACCCTTGTAGTGGGGTTGGAATCTAAAATCGCCAACATCATGCGGTAAAGCACGAGTTACACTCATCAAGAAGCGGTGGCAAGATCTGTGCGTGCTCATGGGAAGGTAGGTAACCGTGATCATTCAATAACCTCACGTCGCAGACACGCAATACAGCTATTACTTTAATCCCGTTGAAATCACGTTATCACATGGTCCAGTTGGGGCAAAGATCAGGCTTCGCCGACACCAGTCGACATCATCTAGTAATGCACTTGTGACTTATTATTGCCTTTTATCTCTCATTTCATGCTCCTCTCTTCCACATGCTACACTTCTTTTCTTTAATTTTCAACTGTAAAGTATCCTTAGGGAAGATCACTTGGATTTGTAACTCAATCTGCTCTATGAGGGGTTTCCCTTTTACACACACTGAACACCTTTGCCCACTCACGTTCGCAACAAGTGGCACTCCTGCTTGGCATTAGCATTGAGAACACATAAGTGGCGAAATCCAAGCAAAAAAGGTCAATGCAATCGTTTCTCCTACCCTACGCGCCTAAAAGACAAAAGGATCTCACTGCAGAAAATGACGGGCGTTGCGAAAAGGGAAGGAGGGCAATAGTGGAATGAGAAATATACCAATTTTCATAATCGTTTGGGG
The DNA here is from genome assembly GCA_001870725.1 of Taenia solium. Classification (NCBI taxonomy): domain Eukaryota; kingdom Metazoa; phylum Platyhelminthes; class Cestoda; order Cyclophyllidea; family Taeniidae; genus Taenia; species Taenia solium. Next base: position 7,012 of record MIEF01007076.1, on the reverse strand, counting down.
CAATCTACTGCGTTTGTTGTGGACGAAGAGAGTCAACCTTGACCCTCCCATCCTGACGATGCGACACTAGCAGATGCTCAAAAGATGATGCTGGGACAATACGATCAGAAAATTGCATAAATTGCTGACGGTAGTGCCATCGCTAATTGCAAGCACTTGATTGAAATAAGCAGTTGGCAGATCTACATTGAACGCGCAGTGATAGCAATGGTATGGACATAAAGGTGTTGTAGCATATGCCACAGAGATTGGGTCGGTTCTTTATTATGCGGCATTCCCCTACATAGTGTGTCCCAGATTCCGGTACGCGGAGGCAAGGTTAGAGGTGGCCATGCATTTATTGCGTGTGGTTTTGTAGGGAAACCGCATCGAGTAATGAAACTGCACCTCCCATGGCTCAGTAACACCAGATTCTCTCTGCACATTACATGTTTCGATCGATATGGCTGCAGCTTTGACGCGAAACATTACACGCGGAAGCACATAAGCGGAAATTTCCACCTCTCAAACACTTGCAATGCCGCTTGCACTAACTGGTTTGTTGCTTCTACTTCCACCAAACCTAATATTTGGTGCCGCGCTCCCACGTGCGTTCTCACTGTCGTAGCAGTTTCGTCAACGCCGCTCAATGAAGGATCATATGAAGCGTATGCATGCAGGCGATTTGCATCTCCTCTTCACTAGAGTCTTGAGGTGTTGCTAGTGTGTATGAACGGTTCCGGCGATCTGCTTACCTAAAAGAAGAACAAGCAGCTCACAGGTGAATTCTAAATTCTTGTCGCCTTTGCTGGTGAGGTTACATCTGCTAGTGGTGCTGCTTTCAAGAATGTAGACCCCCATTGTAGAAAAGTCTGCATGTGGCATGCTTGACATTTTCTTGTCTCCGATCGAGCGGAATATGTCCAAGTAGTCCTCAAGTATTCAAGCCAATTGCATCAGACACGCCTATATCTTGGATTGGAAACAGTGGCTGGGAAGGGATCATTGCTTTAAGTGTCATGAAAGGTGGGCTTACAAGTTACCCGTGTACTCTGGCAAGGATCATTTTCTGTCTCCTCCTTCCTAGAAAGCGATGACATCCGCTTAGACTCGAGAGTTGTGGGATCTAAATGCTAGTTACCTGGGCTACAAAATTGAGAAAATTTTACTCATTTCTCAACACCTTGCCACTACCTTAATAGAAATGTCTATCGTAGTGAGAAAATGAGGGATTCTCAGTATTTGTGATGCATTTACAATATTCGCTCTCTGAGTGTCTCGACTGACTCAGTTCACGTGAGTTCCGCTTGTCACACCAATTAGAGCACTCTTTCGTGTCGCGCTTGTTAGCCTACTTTGACCTGTTTACGTTATTAACGGATATGGTTCAAAGTCCCTTTGTTGATTCCGCCACAAACACAATAGCAATTTGAATCCCCACATTAGAAACGTCCTCTTATCGTGGCAGTAGATTTTGACAGGTTTTTCTGTGTGTGGTTCAGAAACGCATATATTTCGCGCAGGTCATTTTTGTGCCCAGTAATCTGTAGGACTCGAAAGGAGAATACCTGAGGTAATACCAATAAAATCAAATTTGCTACCATAGTTTTGGCCCTGTTGCAGAAATAAGGACCAACTGTCCACGTTAGTGACTTCAGCCAAGCTTTCTTCTAATCAGCACAGCTAGGCGACCCAAAACCCTATTGCAAGTTCGGCTGAAAGCATAAATACATTTGATGCATACTCGTGACCACGTAGTGAATGCTGCCAACCTCCGTTGCATGTAACTGATTTGCGCAAAGGTTCCTTTTAAGTGGATTATTGCAGTGCCTAGTTCTCTGCAGAAATTAAGAGGCAATACCTAAACCATTGTGCTTGCCACGGCATTACACAGCGGACCACATTTTGCTGACTCGATTACATGGGGACCAAAGTGGCAGGAGAGCTGTTGACACAGGCATCCGCGTCATGCCAACCAGGGTAATCGAATGATGGCGCAGCATATGACCATTCAGGTTGCCACCGTTACGGAAACGCTACATATCAAACTAAACCAATGCACTCCTTTACAGAATGTCAGCATTTTCCCACACAACCAGATTGGAGAACAGCGATCAATTAAAATTACGATGAGCCTTAAAATATACGAACATCTTCTAGCCCCATGGACACGAATGTTACGTATGCTCTCCCTATTCATCCTTTTCCTTCCATCATAACTTCGAAGCACAACGTCCACGATGATATAACAAATAAGTGGTGCACTGCATGACAGAGCTTCATTTCCGTGCCTGTCGCCTTTGGCCAGCGCAGCTCCCCACAGCACACTGCACGACAGAAATTTGCGCATCCAGTGCACCCATCCAACAGCAAGCCTCCAGCCGCAATTCAGCTGCCTCCTCTTGTTCCCGTTTCCAAGGCCCTCACGGAGCCAGTTAAACAATAACAGCTAGTTGACAGCCAGAGCTGCACCGATACTCACCGTAATAAAATCACATGGTAAGAATCATTAAATGTTAGTGAACACAATCCTCTTCATTTTTAGCACCGCTAAATGCTCCTTGCCCCGTTTTTGCTTCTCGAGCTCCTTACTTTACGCAGCAAGCCTTGGCAAAGATAGCCAAACCATGCAAAGAACGACACAACGCAAAACCATTGTTATTTGTTCAATTAACACCATCATTCTTCCTAGTGCTTGCAGTGGGGCGTGTTCTTTACTAACAAACTTACCACTAGCATCGCCCCCGATGCCACACCCTTGCTGTTAGGCTAATGATGTGATGCCTTCATCCGCTCTACTTGACGCCGTGCTGTGCAGTCGCCATTGAACTAAAACTTGGGTAGGTCACTTAATAAATCGACGGACGAAATCAGTGTGTTTTCCAGTCGTTAATTTTTAATATTTTACTGCCACCCAGTGGCTAAGCGGCAAGGGACAGCGACGTAAACACTTTGATAACTCCACAGCTAAGGTAAACTTTGCCTTAGTGACAGAAACGCAGGATTGGTAATGCATGGCGATAGACCTATCGAGTGTAGCCACACTTCGGCGTTTACCAGTCCTCGCGCCACATGCGAGATTGAGGTAGCTGGCAAGATGATTGGCCAAGTCGCAACGATGATTGTTGTTGATAGGGGCATAAACTTAATGGGAGGCTGCAGATACGCCTACAGCCACTCGTCGGTAATCAAGCGGTTCCTTTTACCGGAAGGACAGACAAGCCATTCAGTGACCATCATGGGAACAATGCACACGCTAGTTCTCACTGAAGACACGTTTATCCTGGAATATGTCCGAGTCATCTTCATGAAGGACTGCAAGTTGTACTGAGTTGGCAGGTTTCGTCACTTCACCCAACCTACAACCATTAAATTCACACCTTGAGATTTTAAAAGTGCCACAGAAATAACGAAAATACATGCGAACATTAAAAACACAGATAAGTCCCCGGCTCCCCTTCGCCTTCCCATTTACTGTAACGGCGCCCAAATGCTTGCTCTCCTATTATATTCATCCACCTATCGACACTTGCTCGGCTCGTAGCATCGTGCACGAACACTAAAACGGCCCATTGTCATCATCACTATCCACGAATAAATTGAAAGGCCACCTCTTCGCTCCCAACCGATAATAATAATGATGCAACAAGGAAGTCAAAATGGGTATGAAACAGTGCAAAAGTAGGGGACATTTGCGCAGTTGTCAGGTTTCCTTCTGCATTCGAAACTACTTCCTCATCAAGGAATTTAGCGTCTGCAACAAAATCATGCGTTTTTAGCACGGCAATGTCCACACCCTTCAGGAAGGAATCATTTGCTGACAAAGTTACAACGATGCTGAGGGGCTGTTTCTTGCTTTTACTGCCTCCAGATTGCTCTTCCTCGAAGACGAACATTTCATAACACAGTCGGTACCCCGTCGATGCGCTGCGGCTAACCTCGCCAACCACCAGACCCACCAAAGTTACTTTGAACTGAGCGAATATCTTCCAGATGGATACCCCTCTTTCCGTTGTACCAGCCAGGCAATCCAAGCAAATGAAAAAGTCAAACAATCCATTTACATAATTGATATCCACGAGTGCATCCCAAGGTGGTGTCAAAATCACAAGAATTGGTACTTCAAGTTGAGATGAGACCGCTAATCAGGGCCAGTGGCGATGAAGGGCTCTAGGGATACCAGGCTTCGCGATGACCAGCAGGACTGTCGCACCACTGGTCCAACATGAGGTTAAAAATGCGCCCCATCCGATCGAACAGGAGTACCCGGTAGTCCACAAGCATAAGGACGGTGGGTACAGGGCTTGCACAATGGTCACTGTCCGCTTCAAGAATGCCCCCGGCTGCTCCTTCAGTGCAAACTCACGCAGATATTTGATTGTGTTCACCACCTGTTGGTCCGTTTTCGGTCAATCCCCTTCAATGGATGTTGGCCAAAGTTGGGTGTCCATATTGAGGTGGTGAGTTAGAGCATTCTAGACAAAAGCAGGGACCACACCTAAGGATAGCAATTGCTGGCACAGGCTATATTTTCCTACTAGAGTTGGATTTGCATTGCATACAAAATGGCGAACTTAGCGGTATCCGTTAGGCCTTCACCAATGGATCAATTCACCGCAGACACTTTCACCCGTCAGCACACCCTTATCCAGCCCAGGAATACTCCTGTGGTGGCGGCCTAGCGCACGCCTCAGGCGGATGGATAGAGCAATGCCTTAATTGCATAACAAAAGCCACTTCCAGTCACAAGTTGGGTTGCCTACCAGTCAGTCACCACTAATCCCCTCCAACGTTAGTGAAAGAAGCAAATACCAAATTGGTAGTATTTAGAGCTTACTGCCCACCGTCTTTTGATGAAAATGACAGGTAGGCTGTAACATCCATTGGCGCATCCATGACCCCCACTTTCACAGCTGATGCGCATGTAAACCGGGTGTTTAACTGTACACATCGAAAAAGACCCGATATTGTCATCCTCACGTTGGTCTGCATTTTGAAGCGCGTCAGTGACAACACAATCCCTCACCACCATTAAAAATATAGAAGCTACATCATGATGATGCACCCATCCTCGCACAGTTCCCACACCCGCATGCAGACGTCACACTCCCTTGCCTCATACCATACCTTCAGGTGCCGTGCAACAAATACAGCGAGAAATTTGACCATTTGGCTCTCCAAAAGTTACAGTTTGATTTTTAACAAGCAGAGATATGCTCTAAGTGTACTGTTAATCATTCTAAGACGGAGGTCAATCATTTTTTACATTTGACCGCAAATGAAATCCTCGTCACACAGACGCATACTCAAGCAGACTCCGTCTTCTAGCCACCAGTCCCACGCCTGCCAACTGCAGTTCCTTCGCTCAACTCCAATGATGGCTTAAACGGAGTCGACAAAATCTCTTGATAATTCGCTCTTAGCAGTAATGACGCAATCGAAATGAAGCAATGCTGACCAACAGCATTCGTCATGAAGATAGTAGGGCAGGAGGGTGTCAGTTCTGGCACCTCCGAGAGTCAGTTGGTCCTATCGAAGATGTAGGAATCTCGACGAGATCGCTCACATTGGGCAGGACGGAGAAAACGATCTGATGCAACATCTTATGCTGCCACTGCAGTGAAGCGGTAGAGGAGAGAAGGAGGGAGATAGCGAGTTCTACAGACAGAAAGGGAGACCATCAAGTAGGCCCGTAAACAGAGAAATCGATGACAAGGCAGGTAGGTCCACAGGGAGAAGGAATAGCGGATTTCCCTCCTTTGCCTGCCCACCTAGTCAAACCCCAATAGCCAAACAGCGACATAAACTGGAAAGTGGAAAGTAAATAAATGAATGAAGCTTAGTGCTCGCCAATGCACAGGAAGGCGGGCGAGTTCAAATCCACGTCTTGCCTATGGTCCAACGACCGGTCAATCAGCCATCAGCCCCATGACAAATTTACTACTATGACTAAAGGAAGAAGGGGAACTACGCAGAGTCTTACTACCGGTCAATCAGCCATTAGCCCCATGACAAATTTACTACTATGACTAAAGGAAGAAGGGGAACTACGCAGAGTCTACCCCATCACTACGATAGCGAGGATACACATGCTGAGATAAGTAGTGCGCTGCCTCCATGGTAGTCAAAATAACATTGCGTCTTCACTAAGCGCCTCGGTTACGAGCACTTCAGAGGCAATCACCCCAAGTTCGATGGTTTTGACAAAAGCCCCAATCAAAGTAAGATTCAAGCAATGCAGTGTTCTTTGCATTCCTTTATAAAAGTAGATTGGGCATAAAAAGAGCCACACATTTTGGGAAAAATAAGGCCGCTTCTGGTTTGCGAGAAAGCATGGAGTAAAGCAGCGGCAAGCTTTCCAGCCACAAGTTCATTTGCTGAATCATGCTTAACTAGTGCGTTAGTGCAATGAACATCAACTACTGGTATGAAGTGAATAGAACAACGTTTATTTGGAGTTAGGAATTACAGATCGCCGCGGATAGTTACGCGAGTTGTGACGCTGACTAATGCATCACACTTATCAATCCCCGGCATTAATCATCAACCAACAGTAGCGCCAGAGCACTAAAGCAAGCACTCTGTAAACTTATTCCACTTGTGGTTGTTAAAAACCCCGTGCACACAAACTTGAACGAAAACGAGACAAGTGGTACGGTCAATTACAAAAATGAATAAATTCAGTCAGTGGCATGATTAGAGAATAAGAGGCACAAACACTAGACATGCTACTATTTAGTGGACACTAGTGCTGACAAAACGCTCACTCGATACCTGCACAGAAAGTAGACCACACAAGAAATAGGTAAGTGAAAAGCGGCTCTAACGAATGAGCGGTTAGTCCTAGGCCACTCAAGTGTGAGTTCCACGCAGTCGGCAGTATCTGCCGCAGATACAAAAGACTGCACCTAATGACAAGGGGGCATACCAAATCAAGCCAGTCAAATTAAAAATAAAACAAATAATGAAATGCAAAGAGGTATGTATGGTCATGTACACTTGCAATTTGACGAGTTCCTCTACCCCTACATCC